>CM043111.1:6437853-6470353 GCA_023701765.1 Hylyphantes graminicola
AGCAATTATCTTTATCTCTCCCTTTGTTTAGTTTCTTTGACATCATGTTAATTGTTTCACGTCACGGTTTTTTGGGCTTTGATCTTTTACTTGTGGATTCCACTCAGCACTTTCTTGTACTTTGAATTTTTCCGGCTTGAGTAAAACCTTCCCAATCCATCGGCATTTCAGTGTTTTTGCTTCATATTCTATTGATTTTTTGTTAGTTTTTTTTTTTGGTAATATTTGAGCATTTGTTACTTTGTAAAACCACCTTAACTTTAAAAAAAATTCGGAGGTATTTGCTTATAAATATTTGTAGTTTTTTTTTCGTGTTACATTTGATTCCATGGCTTGTTTCGTCTTCATATTCCATGTGATAGTATGGATTTCACGTTTATGTCGAAAATTGTTATAAATATATGATGCTACCAACTGCTAATAAGTGGGGTCGATAAGGTGTATTATAGTTATTACAGTATGAGTAGTTTGTAAAATTTTAAAGTTATCATAGTTTATCATCTCATATCTCTATCATTTTTAGCATAGCCTCCAGAAATATCAAAACATGCAATCGTTTTTTTTTATTGTTGAGCATTTTACGCACATAGACGGCACTATTTACTTTAAATATGTTGAGTAGAAAGATGTAACATAATTCTTAACTTATGAATAGTTAGTATAAATTTATTAGAGTTCGTAAAGCGCTTGTGCATAGTTTGTTTATCATCTCATATCTCTATCATTTTTAACACTACCTCCAAGTTTTCAGCCTCCAAAAGGTTAGTTGGTTTCATTAAATATTGAGTATTTGGATAGATTGCCCTATTTACTGGCAAATAGGTTGGTTTGGTCGTTGGTTGAATTGCACAAAATCCTAAAAAAAGAACATTATTAACCAATTTGATTCCTACTCTTTTATCAGAAAGCATCTTTTTTAAAACCTTCCCTCTTTTAGAAGATATAAAAGAAACTCTTATTTCTTTTTATACATTCCTAGAAGAGATCAAGTTAAATCCACCGACATGGAAATTACTCACCAACCGAGTAAGGTTGTTGTGGAATCGATAGGAGGAACTAAGCTTCTATTTTGTTGGTTGAGAGAACCCCCCATATTGGGTTACCGACATAAAGGAACCAACCGCATATGTGAGAGAAATCCAATGACTTTTACTCTTATTTCCGCAGCTCAGTGGTCAAAAGGTATTACGTGTCCGCCTCATGAGCCCAAGTTCCGGGTTCGAGTTCCGACTGAGTCGTCAGACTTTCAGGATGAGAAACTCATCCGAACTGAGTCGTGTCTCAGACTTTCAGGCATGAGAAAACTCATTGTCACGCATCTAATATATGATTATATCATCATTGTAAAAAGAGTTCCCCTTAAGTATCCATTTGGCTGGCTGGGTGGGTTCTCTCTGGGCAAAATTAAATAAATATTTTCATACTTGAACATCCGCGCTTTCTGGCTGCACTATATGCACTATATGCAATTTTGCAAATTTTAAAATTGAGATAATAAAATTTAGCGTGACAAAATAACATATGAACATCCCATGTGTATTCCATTTAGGAAACGGAAACCAGAAGGTTTTAAGAACAAGCATTTTCCCTTCCCCAAAAGAAACAACATTTTCCCCAAATCCACCCACGGTTCCACCCACTTCACTCAAATAAGGATCCGGTTCCATCTTGGTTCTCTTTTAGCTAATCCGGTTTGCCTAATCCGGTTGATCCGATTCCTTCCGTTACCGCGAGGTTATCCCGCGAGGGAATCGGGAATCATGTGATCTTGGGGGAACGACTCTCCTTCTTCCGTTGAATGCATGTGTTCCAATTACACGGATTGCTTGGGGGGGCAATCGAACGAGAGTAAGGCTGGCTGCTTTTTATTTCCATTAACACATTCTACTTTTGTTGTAGGGTGGCCGAAATAATCAGCTGCATAAGTTACTGCTTCCGTACACAGCAAAGATCTACGACACCCATTTTAAAGCATCCATATAATTCAGTCACATTTTTTGATATTAGGCAAACTATAAATAATCTGATTCTAGATAAAGTTTAATTTATGATAGTCCACAAATATATAATGGTTCATCATCAACCGTTCATTCAACTGTCTAAACAACGTCGTAAGTTTGAAGTTGATATAAAAAGTTGAAAGACAGCAATTGCGTTGAAATGAAACGAGTTCTTCTCCTTCTCCGTTGATGCATGATGTCCAAATAGCTGCACGGATTGCTTGGGGGCATCGAAAGTGGAGAGGGTTGCTTTTTATTTCCATTAACACATTCTACTTATTTTTGTTGTCGGGTGTGTCCGAATTAATCAGATGCATAAGTTACTGCTTCCGTCCACATGCAAAGAAATACGACTGAATGCCATTTTAAAAGTATCCGTAGATTCAGCACAACTTAGGGTGAGTCAAAAATATATCTGAGGCCAAATATGAAGATGGATTTCAATTTATGGACTTCGAATACCACAATGTTCAAGCAACCTTTTCATATCAACGCTTAGATGCTAATGTCTCTAAACTTCCCTCACTTTGAAGTGAAATGAAATTGGAGTTAAAAGTTGAAAGATTAAAATGCGTTTGAAATGAACTAGTAGTAATTTTTTTTGAGCATGTGTTACCCAATTACACGATTGCTTGGGGGCATACGAAGGAGGATAGTGTGCTTTTTAATTTTCCATTAACACATTCTACTTTTGTGTGTTGTCTGGTGGCCGAACTAATCAATATGCATTAGTTACTGCTTCCCGTCACTGCAAAGAGATGCGACGCCATTTTAAAGTCATACCGCAGGATTCGCGCACAATTTTGGATGAGCAAATATGAATTTGAACCAAATATAAGGAAGTATTCTGTTTATATGAGTGTCCTAAATATATAATGTTCAACCCGTTCATTCAACGCTAGTTTCTCTAGTCGTCGAAATTGCGATATAAAAGTTTGAAAGATCTCAATGCGTTTGAAAAAGAAACGACTAATTTCTCCGTTGATGTACTGTGTATCCAAATTACACCGAATTGCCTTTGGGGCATCGGAGGGTGGATAGGCTGCTTTTTTATATTCACATTAACACATTTCTACTCTATTTGTTTGCGGCGTGGTGCTCTCACAAAATTGGATGTTAATTAAATACTGCTTTCCGTCACAGCAAAGAGAACTTGATGCAATTTTAAAGCATCCGCCAGATTCGGACATTTAATTGATAAGCAAATGATAAATCTGATCTAGATTAAAGTTATCAATATTATGATAGTTCTAATATACTATGTTTAATCCAACCGTTTCATCAATCAATTGTCTAACTTCACACGAAGTTGATGTATAAAAAAGTTGAAGATCGCAATGCGTTTGAATGAACGGACTCCTTCTCCGTTGATGCAATGTGTTACATTTAACACGGATTGCATTGGGGGCATCGAAAGAGGATCAGGCTGCTTTTTATTTTCCATTAACACTATTTACTTTTGTTGTCGGGTGGGAAACTATACCCAAAACGACCTTACCGACCTTTAAGTTGGCAAGCAATGTACAATGTTACTACTCTCGGAGGAATTTGGTAATAAACGCGGTGGCGCGAATTACGACCGCGGCTGCGGCCGAAGCTTCGCTTGCGCCTGCTCGATTAGTGGTTGAATAATTTGACCCTGTTATTTCGTATTCGTGCGGCCCCCTGTTTAAGTCATAAATCGAAGAAAAAACTAATTTAAATAATCACTCTGAAACTGAAGCTAAACTAATAAAAACATATATTTATGTTTCTTGCCCTGAAATAGCAAAATAAAATTTGTTTATTGAATAGTTAATTACCTTTTTTTTTGTATTGTATTCGATCTCGCCCTCGAAAAATGAGGACTATTTAATTACCCTTTTTATCTCGAAGAACATTTGTATTTGTATACTGCAAACTTAAGGTCGGGAGAGGTATAATCAGATGCATAAGTTACTGCTTCCAGTCACAGCAAAGAAATACGATGCCATTTTAAAGCATCCCTAACTTCAGACATATTTGATGAGCAAATATAATCTGAGCTAACATGAAGATGAAGTTCTATTTATGACTTTCCTAATATGTAAATGTTTAAGCAACCTTTCATTCAACGCTAGATGCTATGAGTCTAACTTCGCGAAATCGAAATTGAGATAAAAGTTGAAGATCGCAATGCGTTGAATGAACGACTCCTTCTCCGTTGATACTGTGTTCCAATTTGTTTAGAGGCATCGAAAGAGGATAGGTTGCTTTTTATTTCCATTAACACATTCTACTTTTGTTGCCCGGGTGGCGAACTAATCAGATGCATAAGTTACTGCTTACAGTCACAGCAAAGACATACGAAGCCAATTTAAATCATCCATAAATTCAGACATTTTTGATAAGCAAATATAAATCTTGTTCTAAGATAAAGTTATATTTACGATAGTCCTAATATATAATGTTCAATCTACCGTTCATTCAACTGTCTAACTTCGCGAAGTTGAAGTTGATATAAAAGTTGAAGACAGCAATGCGTTGAATGAACGACTCCTTCTCCGTTGAATGCATGTGTTCCAATTACACGGATTGTTTGGGGGGCATCGAAAGAGGATAGGCTGCTTTTTATTTCCATTAACACATTCTACTTTTGTTGTCGGGTGGCGAACTAATCAGATGCATTAATTAATGATTTCGACAGAGCAAAGATATACGATGTCATTTTAAAGTATCCGTAGATTCAGACATTTTTGATAAGCAAATATAAATCTGATCCTAAGATAAAGTTATATTTATGATAGTCCTGATATATAATGTTCAATCAACCGTTCATTCAACTGTCTAACCACGCGAAGAAGTTGAAGTAGTTATATAAAAGTTGAAGACCGCAATGCGTTGAATGAACGAGTTCTTCTCCGTTGATGCATGTGTTCCAATTACACGGATTGCTTGGGGGCATCGAAAGAGGATAGGCTTCTTTTTATTTCCATTAACACATTCTACTTTTGTTGTCACGTGGTGAATCAATCAGATGCATAAGTTACTTCTTCCAGTCACAGCAAAGAGATGCGACGCCATTTTAAAGTATCTGTAGATTCACACATTTTTTAAAAGCAAATATAATTCTGATCCTAAGATAAAGTTATATTTATGATAGTTCTAATATATAATGTTTAATCAACCGTTCATTTAATTGTCTAACTTGGCGAAGTTGAAGTTGATATAAAAGTTGAAGATCTCAATGCGTTGAATGAGCGAGTCCTTCTCCGTTGATGCATGTGTTCCAATCACACGGATTGCTTTAGGGGCGTTGAGAGAAGTTAGTCTTTTTTTTTATTTCCATTAACACATTCTACTTTTGTTGCCTCGTGGTGAATCAATCATAAGCAAAAATTACTGCGCGCGAGTCCGTCACATCAAAGAGATTCTATGTCATTTTGAAGTATCCGTTTCAGACATTTTTGATAAGCAAATACATATCTGATCCGAAGATAAAGTAATATTTATGATGATCCTATTATATAATGTTCAATCAACCGTTCATTCAACTATACCTGCTCTATGTCTAACTTTACGAAGTCGAAGATGATATAAAGTTGGTCAATTTCGGAACTAATTAACGCGTTAATTGTTTGTGGTGAGGTTCTAAAAAATATCCCTAAATGGAGACGCCAGGTAGCCAGAGGTTAAGAGGACTCTCTTGTTAAGTTCACATCTTGAAAATCGTAATGTTATTTCTATTTAGAATTTTCGCAAAACAATTACCGCCACAAATTTATTAAAAGGTTACTAGTTTCTTGCAGCATGGTAAAGAACAGAAGGAAAGGATAAAACTAGTTTGTTTTATGAAAATTACATATTTAGTATTTTTAATAATTTTTTTTAATTATAACTTAATGCTTACTCCATGTTTTACTAACTTCAAAAAATTATTAAAAATACTAAATATGTGATTTTCACAAAACAAACTAGTTTTATCATTTTAGTTCCTTTCGTTCTTTACAATGATACAAGAAACTAATAATCTTTTAATAAAATTAAGGCTGTAATTGACTTGCGAATGTTGTCCATAGGAATAACATTACGATTTTCAAGATGTGGAATTCCATAGAGAGTCCTCTTAAACACAATCATTCGATTTCTTTTCTCGCTCCGCAGGTCTTCCAGCCCACATGCTCCCCGACTACGACTTGGAAGAAGCGAGGATGCAGCTGAACAGCATCAAGGTAGAGCTGCAGGACATCCGACCCATCAGCTCCACGGCTGTCAAGCTCTTCTGGAAGGTAAGTGAAATACATTTATAAAGCCATCCCATCACTTCTTCCTGTTGTTCATTAAGAAGAGATGGAATGACTATAAATGTACGAAAAACAACTGGAAAATAAACTAAAGGTATTTCATACTGTAGTGACGTGTACATTTCTTGTATATAATTATTTTTCGTAATGACTTATTTTTGTTTTGCAAACTGAACTGAAAAGAGTGTGTAAAATTTGGGCGTTTGTTTTGGCGACGCTTTTGTCAGAACTTTAAAAAAATATGACTGCTAAACATCTTTGTCGTATAGCTCCAGAAAATCTACGTGTATTTGTCTGATACTTTTTGTGATTATCCTGAAATAAAAGTTCTCGTCTTAAAGAGAGTTCCAATGCAATTAGTACAATACTAAATGTTTAAGAAAGGTTCTAAAATTTATTGGCCAGAAAATATTTCGAACCATAATCTATATATCAAAACAGCAGACAAAACCTTTACAAATGACATAATGATAATAAAGATGGCATTGGGTTGGTCATGTGCTAAGAAAGGGCACCGATTCTAACGAACGGATAGCTTTAACCCTTTCAGTCCCAGTGATGCCATTTGGCATCATCACTTTCAATATTTTTTTCAAAGTGTTTATGTCCCGTTATGACATCCAAACACATCATTCGATTCTTCACACTTTGCTCTATTCTACAATATTTTTCATCAATCTCAATAGAAGTCAGAACTACTATTTTTTTTTATTTAGAAAATCGTTGACAGGTGTTTCACCTGATTTTTGAAAAGTTCACTTCAGTTCCACATATTTAAAACCCAATTTAAACTATTTTCGGTTAAAAAATTTACTAAAAAAATTTTAATAATGTGGTCAGATACCTTAAAATATATTACTCGAAGTGTTTTTAGGTAATATATACATTTTATTTTGTTGTTTTCTACAGTTTAACAATTTTGGCATTATTTAAAAAAACCATATAAAAATTAAAATGAATTTTTTTCTTATGGAACTCTTATTTCTGACCTAAAATAAGCTTATTTTGTGAATATCATATGTTTCTGTAGTGTAGTAAATTTTTGGGACTGAAAGGGTTAATGTGGCTGCAACATTGGCGGTCAAACCTTTTCAGACTCGGCATATTCCCCAGAACTGAGAGCCCTTTCTTTGTGGCACCATATATGCGACTCACGCTCACAATTTTGACGCCCAGCTTACAGTGAATCTGAACTCTTTGTGGATTTTAAAGTATGCCGTGATTTAATTTTGCCGAGAGAACCCAAAACGAACGGGCCATCCATAAATCTTTTACATGCCACATTAGCACATGACATGCTTGCAAAAGACTTTCTAATCTAGAAAATTCGACGACTCAACCGGTTCTTGAACCCGCAATCTTGGGCTTACGATTCGGAGACGTTTAACCACCCAGCCGCTGTGTTTTTGAAGTGCCCAAGCAATCAATTGTAAAACATAAAGGGGTAGGGAAGATTTTAGTTTAAGCCAGAGTTACTATTATTGTCAATTCATTGCTTTTGAAGATTCATAGACTTTTTAAGACTTAGAAACAGTTTCTCAACTGAAGTTAGTTCAAACTTGCATCCTTTTCACTATAATAAGAAAGCTATATTTTAACTTATAGCATACCCCAGGGTGTTCCAGAGGGTGACCTTATTAAAAAAAATAAGAAACTTGCTTCATTTAAGGCGTTGGAGACATTTTTCAAATGTGACAAATATCGCCGGAAAGGATGCTAAGATTTGACTCAATCGATTTTGAAAGCATATTAATAAAATAAGACAAATTTAAATTTTAAAGTTTAAATGCCAACTGAATGTTAGGGGTTTTCTAAATTGTATAAATCTAGTGTATTTAAGTAACAGAAAAGCAGCCCATTTGAGTTCTTTTAGAACTTCTTAACTTTTCTTTATATAGAAAAATGCGTATAATCTGATAGGTAGAGTCGCAGACTTTTTTTACGTATTTTCTTCACTTAAATGACAAAGTCGATACTCGAATTTTTCTTTTCCAAGTTTAAAAATGTCTTTGTGAGACATTGTTTGAGAAAAAGAACTACATTACCAAGTATCATGAAAAAAATCGAAGTAAATAGCTTCCGGGTATCAGATCGATTTTTTTACCATCGATGGACAAGTTTAATCGTGTTCGTATCGAGGATAATCTTTAACATTTGTAGCAAATGACCTGAGTCACGTTAGAATCTAATTCTATGACATCGAATGGGGTAACTTTGATCCAAACATCCGACTTTCTTCGTGAATACTTTTAGCCTACGCTTTTTTTTTAATTTGAAAGAATTGAAAAAAATAAGTAGGTATTGATAGGGTAGACTGACCAGAGTGTGAACAGGCCCCAGTGAATGAACATTTGGTAAATATAATTAAAAAAATAATTATTGAAAATCATTCTACTAGATGGATTGGCGACACTGACTTCCTCCCATGTAGCAGGAAGCTATCTGACATATTGTTGGTTGTCCTGGTCATTATGTCCTGGTGTTTATTCACTGGCGAACGCCTTAAACGTTCATTCACTGGTTAGTCTACCCTACGCTGGTGATGTCCGTCTGTTCGTACCTCACTCCCAAAATCGATTCTATCAGTCGGATCTTAAAATTAATTTTTTAATAGAAAGGTATGAGCTACGGACTCTATCACTTTTTTTTCATTTTTGTCCATCTGCACCAAGACATCAACATCTGTAAAAGTAACAATTATCAAAAAACGAAGTCAACTGGAACCGCTATTACATTACAACGAAACAAACACGTTAAACGTTGCCAACGCAACATGATAAAACTGAAGACCTACCGAGTATATGCGGAGTACGTGCTCGTTAAATCTGTTGGGTCCGAAAGTCCTGTGGTCGGTCATTGCGCAGTCTCCCACGGGTACAGGTTCATGGAGAAAATGTCCCTCCGCTTCAGGGACATGTCTAAATTGTGGAGGTTGCGACAGATGGCAGCACCTGTCATTAGTGTATGTGTACGTCTTGTGTTGTCCTACTCGACGATGGTTTATAAGCGGGTCCTTGCGACCAAGCACGCAAGCCTGAAAATATATGTCAACCAACCAACCAACCAAATATGATTAAACTTATGACTTCTTACTTAATTCTTTGATTAAAACCACGATCATTTTAAAACCTTGATATCCTCTACTTACAGATCCAAGGTGCCGAGACACACGTCGAAGGGTTCTACATCCGATTCCGAGACCTGAGTTCCGGTTCTCGCAAGTACAACATGGTGACCGTTCTGAACGGCGGTGCTTCTGCCTACGTGCTCACCGATCTGAGGAAGCACACCGAGTACGAGTTCTTCCTTGTGCCCTTCTACAAGAGCGTCGAGGGACCCCCCAGCAACTCGCAGGGGGCTCAAACTATGGAGGACGGTGAGTGTATTAGTTAATAATTGTCCTATCTGAAATAATCGATTAATACATAAACAATCGATTCTTTCTGAAGCAATAGATTCGTGCAGAAACTATCAATTCATGCAGAAGCAATAGATTCGTACAGAAACTATCAATTCATGCAGAAGCAATAGTTTCGTACAGAAACTATCAATTCATGCAGAAGCAATAGATTCGTGCAGAAACTATCAATTCATACAGAAGCAATAGATTCGTGCAGAAACTATCAATTCATGTAGAAACTATCAATTCATGCAGAAGCAATTGATTCATGCTGAAATAATTGATTCGTCAGAATAGTTTAATACGACGGAAATAATCGATTCATACAGAAATAACCGATTCATACGCAAATAATCAATTCGTTTGAAAGAAATATAATAGTACGAAAATAATCGATTCAGATGTAAATAAAGAAAATCATAGCGGTCGTCGTGATACAATCGAATTGTACAAAATTAAAATACAGTATTAGAGAAAACGTAAAACCTGCAGATAATACATTCTAAACAATGTAATATGAAGACTGTTCAAAACGGCGCGGTGCTTCTGTCTACGTGCTCACCGATCTGAGGAAGCACACCGAGTACGAGTTCTTCCTCGTGCCCTTCTACAAGAGCGTCAAGGGACCCCCTAGCAACTCGCAGGGGGCTCAGACTATGGAGGACGGTGAGTTATTAGTTAAATAATCGTTGTTTCTAAAATAATCGCTTGATACAGAAACAATTGATTGTTTCTGAAGCAATAAATTATTGCAGAAACTATCGATCATGCAGAAGCAATAGATTCGTGCAGAAACTATCAATTCACGCAGAAGCATTAGATTCGTGCAGAAACTATCAATTCATGCAGAAGCATTAGATTCGTGCAGAAACTATCTATTCATGCAGAAGCATTAGATTCGTGCAGAAAGTATCAATTCATGTAGAAACTATCAATTCATGCAGAAGCAATCGATTCATGCTGAAATAATTGATTCGTCAGAATAGTTTAATACAACGGAAATAATCGATTCATACAGAAATAACCGATTCATACGCAAATAATCAATTCGTTTGAAAGAAATATAATAGTAAGAAAATAATCGATTCAGATGTAAATAAAGAAAATCATAGCGGTCGTCGTGATACAATCGAATTGTACGAAATTAAAATACAGTATTAGAGAAAACGTAAAACCTGCAGATAATACATTCTAAACAATGTAATATGAAGACTGTTCAAAACGGCGCGGTGCTTCTGTCTACGTGCTCACCGATCTGAGGAAGCACACCGAGTACGAGTTCTTCCTCGTGCCCTTCTACAAGAGCGTCGAGGGACCCCCTAGCAACTCGCAGGGGGCTCAGACTATGGAGGACGGTGAGTTATTAGTTAAATAATCGTTGTTTCTAAAATAATCGCTTGATACAGAAACAATTGATTGTTTCTGAAGCAATAAATTATTGCAGAAACTATCGATCATGCAGAAGCAATAGATTCGTGCAGAAACTATCAATTCACGCAGAAGCATTAGATTCGTGCAGAAACTATCAATTCATGCAGAAGCATTAGATTCGTGCAGAAAGTATCAATTCATGTAGAAACTATCAATTCATGCAGAAGCAATCGATTCATGCTGAAATAATTGATTCGTCAGAATAGTTTAATACAACGGAAATAATCGATTCATACAGAAATAACCGATTCATACGCAAATAATCAATTCGTTTGAAAGAAATATAATAGTAAGAAAATAATCGATTCAGATGTAAATAAAGAAAATCATAGCGGTCGTCGGGATACAATCGAATTGTACAAAATTAAAATACAGTATTAGAGAAAACGTAAAACCTGCAGATAATACATTCTAAACAATGTAATATGAAGACTGTTCAAAACGGCGCGGTGCTTCTGTCTACGTGCTCACCGATCTGAGGAAGCACACCGAGTACGAGTTCTTCCTCGTGCCCTTCTACAAGAGCGTCGAGGGACCCCCTAGCAACTCGCAGGGGGCTCAGACTATGGAGGACGGTGAGTTATTAGTTAAATAATCGTTGTTTCTAAAATAATCACTTGATACAGAAACAATTGATTGTTTCTGAAGCAATAAATTATTGCAGAAACTATCGATCATGCAGAAGCAATAGATTCGTGCAGAAACTATCAATTCACGCAGAAGCATTAGATTCGTGCAGAAACTATCAATTCATGCAGAAGCATTAGATTCGTGCAGAAACTATCAATTCATGCAGAAGCATTAGATTCGTGCAGAAAGTATCAATTCATGTAGAAACTATCAATTCATGCAGAAGCAATCGATTCATGCTGAAATAATTGATTCGTCAGAATAGTTTAATACAACGGAAATAATCGATTCATACAGAAATAACCGATTCATACGCAAATAATCAATTCGTTTGAAAGAAATATAATAGTAAGAAAATAATCGATTCAGATGTAAATAAAGAAAATCATAGCGGTCGTCGGGATACAATCGAATTGTACAAAATTAAAATACAGTATTAGAGAAAACGTAAAACCTGCAGATAATACATTCTAAACAATGTAATATGAAGACTGTTCAAAACGGCGCGGTGCTTCTGTCTACGTGCTCACCGATCTGAGGAAGCACACCGAGTACGAGTTCTTCCTCGTGCCCTTCTACAAGAGCGTCGAGGGACCCCCTAGCAACTCGCAGGGGGCTCAGACTATGGAGGACGGTGAGTTATTAGTTAAATAATCGTTGTTTCTAAAATAATCGCTTGATACAGAAACAATTGATTGTTTCTGAAGCAATAAATTATTGCAGAAACTATCGATCATGCAGAAGCAATAGATTCGTGCAGAAACTATCAATTCACGCAGAAGCATTAGATTCGTGCAGAAACTATCAATTCATGCAGAAGCATTAGATTCGTGCAGAAACTATCAATTCATGCAGAAGCATTAGATTCGTGCAGAAAGTATCAATTCATGTAGAAACTATCAATTCATGCAGAAGCAATCGATTCATGCTGAAATAATTGATTCGTCAGAATAGTTTAATACAACGGAAATAATCGATTCATACAGAAATAACCGATTCATACGCAAATAATCAATTCGTTTGAAAGAAATATAATAGTAAGAAAATAATCGATTCAAATGTAAATAAAGAAAATCATAGCGGTCGTCGTGATACAATCGAATTGTACGAAATTAAAATACAGTTTTTGAGAAAACGTAAAACCTGCAGATAATACATTCTAAACAATGTAATATGAAGACTGTTCAAAACGGCGCGGTGCTTCTGCCTACGTGCTCACCGATCTGAGGAAGCACACCGAGTACGAGTTTTTCCTCGTGCCTTTCTACAAAAGCGTCGAGGGACCGCCTAGCCTCGGTGAGTTTATTAGTTAAATAATCGTTGTTTCTGAAATAATCGATTCTTCCAAAAAATATCGATTCGTGTTGAAACAATCGATTCATACAGAAGTGACCGATTCATGCAGAATACAGTATCATACGGAAATAATCGATTCATACTAAAATAATCGATTCATACTAAAATAATCGATTCATACTAAAATAATCGATTCATACTAAAATAATTGATTCATACTGAAATAATCGATTCATATGGAAATAATCGATTCGTTTGAATAAAATCGAATTGTAGGAAAATAATTGATTTTTACATAACTACTCAATTAATGAAGAAATTAGTCTATTCGTAGAGACATAATAGTGCTCTTCTACAAGAGCGTCGAGGGACCCCCCAGCAACTCGCAGGGGACTCAAACTATGGAGGACGGTGAGTCGAAACGAGTCGAATAAAGGGCATATCACACGAGCGAAAATTCTCCTACCCAACTATCAACTTAACCAGATCTTCAACGCAAAAGTTGGATGTAATCTGCCATATTCTATGGAAGATGGTTGAAGAAAGTACGGCGTCAACCAACTAGACTTGGTTCATCCAATATAGTATTTGAACCTATCAGATGCATAGATTACAGATTTCGTCACAACCAAGATACTACACTCTTAAAACAAACACTCCTAATTTAACTCAGTCTGAGTGGATTTCACTCCTCCAGACTGAAAAATGCACTTCTCCTTTTGGAGTGGATTCCTTTGTGTGTTAAACCTCCGACAGGATCACTCCAAACGAGTGATTTTAACTCAGTCTGAGTAAATATGCATGCCTTTACGGTGTCGAAAATGCACTTCTCCAACTGGAGTGGATTTCACTCTTTTGTTTTAGGAGTGTAAATTATAATAATTGCAGCTCTTATGCTGCTCTTTTTTAAATCGCTAGTGTAGATTCAGCCAGTAATGATGAACAAACATAATTTTGCGTTAACCCTGACGATGAAGCCCAAATGACTGCCCGAAAATAGAATATGCGAGCAACCGATCATTCAACTCTTTCAAATCTATGTCCAATTTTGCGAAGATGAAAGTTGAAGATTTAGTTCATTGAGGGTTTAAATAATGAATGAGGGTCCATTCACTGTGTCCTGTACAATGTTCTTTCACATAACTTCAAATTTCCATGCATTTCTTTTTAATGAGCAAATTAAGTATTTTTGGGGTGCTATATCCATTATTTGTACAACCGTTGTACAAAATTTATTCTAAAATAGATTAATGACTTAGTATATTAGAAAAAAGTTATTAATTCATGAAATTCATTTCAGTTCCATCGGCTCCCCCAGATAATCTTCACGTCAAAATTCTCGGCCGGAACAGTGCTGCCATCTACTGGTCGTCTCCACCACCGCAACACATCAATGGAGTTCTTAAAGGATACTTGGTAAGATTTTTTTTTATATCGATTTTAAGTTTTTTGTTTAACCCTATCAGTCCCAAAAATTTACTACACTCACAAACATCTGATATTCACAAAATAAGCTTATTTTAGATCAAAAATAAGAGTTCCTTAAGAAAAAAATTAATTTAAATTTTTATATGGTTTTTGAAATAATACCAAAATTTTTTTAACTGTCGAAAACAACCAAATAATATATTACCTAAAAACACTTCGAGTTATATATTTTAAGGTATCTGACCATATTATTAAAAAAAATTTAGTAATTATTTTAACCGAAATAGTTTAAATTGTGTTTTAAATATGCTGAACTGAAGTAAACTTTTGAAAAATCAGGTGAAACGCTTGTTAGCTATTTTCTAAATGAAAAAAAAAATAGTAGTTCTAACTTCTATTAGGATTAATGTAAAATATTGTCCAATAGAACAAAGTGTAAAGAATCGAATGATGTGTGTTTGTATGTCGTAACGGGACATAAACATTTGGAAAAAAAATATTGAAAGTGATGATGTCAAATGGCATCACTGGGACTGAAAGGGTTAAGAGTTTATTACCAAATATAAGCAATATTAATCATTTTATCGACCCACTTAAGGTATGAAGGTATGGGTCAACCACGCTCAATTCGAGATTCAATCAACTGTGGCTTATCAATGCGAAGCACTACCACTGAGCCACTACATCTAATATTGTTATGTGTATGAAATATTGAATTAGGGTAGACTGACGGGTGAGTGAACAGGCCCCAGTGAATGAACATTTTTTAAATATAATTAAAAAAATAAGGATTGAAAATCATTCCACTAGATGGATTGGCAACACTGACTTCCTCCCATATACTAGGAAGCTATCTGATATATGGTTGGTTGTCCTTGGTCTTTACGTCCAGGTGTTCATTCACTGGCGAACGCAGCGTCCTTTCAGTCCCAGTGATGCCATTTGGCATCATCACTTTCAATATATATTTTTTAAAGTTTATGTCCCCGTTACGACAGCCAAACACACATCATTCGATTCTTCACACTTTGTTCTATCAGACAAAATTTTACTTTAATCTCAATAGAAGTCAGAACTACTATTTTTTTCATTTAGAAAATAGTCAACAAGCGTTTCTAATGATTTTTGATAAGTTCACTTCAGTTCCACATATTTAAAACACAATTTAAACTATTTCGGTTAAAATAATTGCTAATTTTTTTTTAGTAATATGGTCAGATACCTTAAAATATATATTCTCGAAGCGTTTTTAGGTAATACATATTCATATATTTTTATTTTGTTGTTTTCCACAGTTACAAAATTTTGGCATTATTTCAAAAACCATATAAAAAATTTAAATGATTTTTTTCTCCTATTGATCTCTTATTTTTGACCTAAAATAAGCTTATTTTGTGAATATAAGATGTTTCTGTAGTGCAGTAAATTGTTGGGACTGAAAGGGTTAAGCGTTCATTCACTGGTTAGTCTACCCCAATTTGAAATATTGTTACACGTATTTTTTGCTTTTTTCTCCGCTATATAGATTCAAGTATACGACAACGCCTCCCTTCTCCACGCCAACATCACGACCAACGCCACGACCACTTCCGTCACCCTGAGGAATTTGACGACGGGAGTCCAGTACAAAGCGAAAGCTGAAGCTTTCACCCACGTCGGGGCTGGACCACCGACGCCTTTTCTCAATATACTCATTGGTGAGTACTTTAATTATGTCTTAATATTATTGTTGTTGACTTATTCCTTGGTCCAACCGCAAGCTAGACCAAGTCAATGAGCTCGAAAGTCTTCAAGAAATCATAAACAAGTAAGGGGTTAGAGTATAGGTCATTCTTCTCCTGACCAAGACACTGTAAAATGTGATCAGGAGAAACATGTGCACAGTTACACCTCGTGCACGTTGAATATGTCTTTTGTGCAAGTTCAAAAGAGAGACACCTGATTTGTCCACTAATGAGTCTGTCTTAATATTTTTAGGCTCAGTAGAACTTTAATTATCCAAACTCCAAATATCCGAAAGGTTGCTGATTATCCAAATTTCAACCAAAAACAATTCATTCTGCCATCTGTCAATGTTTTTCTCGGTTGATGTCACGACTGCTAGTCATGACATCAACCAGACAAATATTAACAGATTGGTCGGCCCCAAAAAATCTTTTCAAAATTGATACACGATGCTTCATTTTCGCGACATTCCATATTCTCCATACCCCGCGTAGAGGAAGTATACATAAAAATTCTCAATTAAACAAGGCCCCGTCATCCGTGAGTATATCACAGAATTAAGAATCATTCCTCATTAAAAGTAAGGGTGAAAATGTCCACTCGATCGAGCATCCCTCGATACGACATTGAGTTGAACAAATCATTCAGATCAATATAAATAAAATCTATGAACATTAACGAATGCTGTCCATAAATGCTTACTACATAGACTTGATGACTTTTTGACTCGTAAAAAAAAACTAAATACAAGACATTTCCCTTTCCTGTGAAGAAAATTACTAACACGTAGTGGAAGTTCAGATCTCGTTCTGCAATCTTTTATCGCACCATTTCTATCACAACTAATTCTAAACTACATTCTTCTTTTTTCTTAGATCCGCACGTTCTAGTGAATACCGATGGTGGAGGTCTGTCCCGCCGCTCTAGCTCTGCATCCTCCATCGAGGCTCTCTTCCGCCAGCCTTGGTTCATCGCTGTTCTCGGGTGTTTCGTGTTCCTTCTTCTCTCCGTCTTCCTGGTGGCCGTTTTCTTCCGAAGAAGACTAGCTTGGAAGAAAGCCCTGGGTGTGCAGATTAATGGGACCACTCTAGGTAAGTTGTAAAATAAAACGTTTCTTAGTCCTGGTTTGCAAGAACGCAGAATCGGCCGTTTGTCAGTATTGCCCGCATTCTCATTTTCCCCGCTTGTCACGTCACCGCTATGTCACAAGTAACTTTGTCTTTTCTTACCTTGTCTGCAGTCCTTACAAAACTGTACTTAAGGACTGAGGACAGTAATTTATCTTCGCTTCGGTATTGTTAAAATTCAGGTCTAGCGAAGCGTCAGTCCATAAGAACAGAGAGCAAATGCCAGTGTTATTGCTTCCGAATAGGTAGGAATGCATATTCCATTTCGCAAGTTTCGGACGCACTAATCAAACCCCGACAGATTCAAGTTTTATGAGCTCCAGGAATAACGTTATTTATGACGTATCGCTTGGGTCATTGGGCAACTAGGACCAATAAGAAAGCGAGCAATTCGGCCGCAGAGTTACTTTATGTAGACAGCATGTGGGTGGATTGAAGTAAAGATATGCAAACATTTACTTTTTTGATAATGCCGTTAAATTTTCAGAAATTAACTCTTTGTTAAATATATAATCTTTTAGATGTAATATCCTTTCATTGAACTCATTTTTAATTTTATTTTTTGCAGTTCCCCTACACAAAGCTGATGGAATGAGGTAAGATAGCAAAATAGTTTTTTAATGTTATTTGCAAACTTGTAGAGAACTTTGCTTGACAGAGAAACTTTCAACCTGTGTACTTACATTGTATCTCTCAAGAGGCTGAAACAAATAGCATTACAAGCGCTGCCAAGAGCAGTTGATGTTAGTTTCCTTTAAAATAGTATTTTTTCAAAATTGAACATCCCTTAAGAGTGGTTGCGGATTGGTTGTTTTGGTTTTCGGTAAAAAAAAAAGTTATCGGTATAACTAGTTCATTCTAAGAACCAATGTTTCCTGTGTACCTGAAGCCAAACCCTTTCCATCTATTTTGTCAATAAATCTCATCTCAATTTGATGAATCTTCTACACCCAAATGAATAATACCAGTTTGACATACTATTCGTTTCGGACATGATAGTTGGCGTTCCATTTTTTTTCAATGTTGATGATTATTTGTCACACAGGGGCGTCAACTCATGTGAGACTCTTTGGATCAACCAAACCCTCAACTCATCGCATGCTTCCAACCACAACACCCTCATTGACTCATCCAAACTCATGGACAAGCGGGACTCGTCCGTGGAGCACAACTACTACAGGTGGGTTCTGGGTCCAGGTTCGAATCCCGATAAGACATGGATGTTTGTGTTTGTCGAGTATATGTGGAGTACGCGCTCGTTAAATTTGTTGGGTCCGAATGTCCTGTGGGCGGTCATTAGGCAGTTTCCCACGGGTACAGGTCTCTGGAGACTATTTCCCTCCCCTTCAGGGACCTGTCTAAATTGTGGAGGTGGCGCGCGATAGATGGCAGCATCTGTCAAATGCGTGCGTGTGTTGTGTCTGTCTCACTTGACAAAGGTTTATAAGCGGGTCTTTGACCAAGCACACAAGCCTGAAAATATGTCTACCGACCAACCTACTACAAGTGAGAATCATGGCTAAAAAACTAACGACTGATATATCAGAAAGAAGTTTTGATGACCCACAATTTCTTTTAATTCCTAAGCATAAGACTAAATATAATCGAAACCGAAGTTTTCTAACAAAACAGACGTTTTGATAATAATTTGCTTACTTGAAATTTAATTGATTTTAATATGATAAAGTTTAATAAACAACATTTAATAATAGCAATCCTTAACTGTATGGCTAAGCCATTGCTTTAAAAATATCTATAGTTAAATTCATGTGTTAAATTAGTTGCTATTACTAATATTTTCCCTACAATATATGACCACCAAGGAATCAAAATATATTTTTGGGAGAAAAAAAATCGTTTATTTGAAGGTTAATAAATTTCCACCTTAGTAGAAGATTCCATACTTTGACTTTCTATTTTTATCTACAGTGTATGCGCCCCTGACTACGCCGAAGTTGACACGCACACCATGTCTACCTACTACAAGCGCGACAATTTCGTCGACCTCACTCCTTACGCCACCACCACGCTAATCAACCCACAAGCCAGCAAGGCCCCGTCATCCGTGAGTATATCCATTGCACCATTGAAAGTTCAATACAATCGAAAACTTGAAATCTGGCACTGATAGTTAAAATGTACAGTAGAACTTCAATCAATCCGAAGTAATTGGGACCTAACCCCATTCGTATAATTGGAGTTAATCAGAAGAAAATATATAATCAGTCAATTACCTTTTTGTACCAGTTAGTACAAAAGTTTATATGCCAGTATAAAACTTTTATTCCCAATTTATCTGTTGTTGATCGTCTCTATTGAATGTCTTGACGAAAAAAAAGTTACTAGACATGGCATCCAACAACGTCGAAACGTGACAAATAGGCCTCCGGAAAATAAGCAACATTTCGGGTAATCAGAGTTCTACTGTAATAAACAAGCAACCTTAAGCTAGATGGCGCTGATATACTACCGCATTGCTACCAGTCATCCAAATTACAACAAATACAGCAGTAATTAAGTCGTACTAACTTGTGCTTCACCTTGAGGTACCTCTTGGTGGACACGGGTTGTCTAACATCTTCAGAAACAGTAGATTGGTGACCCGATACGTCACTCACTCCTGCTCAAATTCATTACAAACTTGCGCTCAAGACATATGCTCACTCATTGCTTATGCACTCAACGTTGAACGCAACCTTAATTAAAATCAAAATCCAAGCTAGATGGCTCTAATTTACTACTGCATTGTCGCCAATCATCTAACTTACAACAATATTGTAGAAAATAAGTGAACGAAACCTCAAATAATGTCCACACTTTGATTAATAGCGCTGAATTACTGCTGCATTAGTACCAATCGTCCTAATTACAACAAAAATTGCAGCAAATAATTCGAATCAACTTCGTCTTCACCTTGAGGTACCGCTTGGTGAACACCTGTTTTGAAATATATTTGGCAACACCACATTCAATTAAAAGAAACTAATAAAATATTATCGAATCAGTTATCGCCAATACTCATCGGATATATTTATAAACTTTTCGTTGTTATTTGATTAATTGCTTCACGCCAACGTCATAGCTATGGATGAATGTTAGAACTGACATATTCGCTGATTGTCTTTAAGATCCGGGTACTCAAGCTTTAGAACGTCAGGGATAAATAGTTCAATTACCAGAAACAAATACTACAATATTTATCAATTATAACCACTAATTATGAATTTTGAGTTACGTTATTAGTATCTTCTACTCAACTTTATAACGATGGATGCTCGATCGAGCTGACATTTTCGCTTATATTCGACAAGTATAACTTAAGATACTTTTTTTCAGGCATACGACAGCAAAAGTAGCAGTTCGGATTTAAGCAAAAAATCGGACATCAACATCAGAATGGCCGTCGGTAAGTTCTAAAAATTAGCATCATATTCCACATTAAAAAATTTAATGGTTTACTTACTAGTAATATTATTGTTTAGCAGCGAATGAGACCGAATGACCGCGCGTCTCCAGACAAAAGAGCTTCTTTTGTTAATCCAATGGGGAAAATATATTTTCTACGCCATATTTTTCCGACCATATTAACCCTCTAATGCATGAATTTTTTTTCGTCCCGAAAAAATATATATGTATCTTAAGTACTCATATATTATGGGAAAAATACTGAAAAAACTTTAACTTATTTCAATTTTTAAAGAATTTTCATCTGATAAAAACCAACTACAAAACTCCAATTTTGAAAATAATGACTCGAAAACTGCTAAATATAATTCAAAATCACCCTCTTTAACTATAATTATTTTTTGAAAACAATTTATTTGTATTTAGTACTGATATTACTATACTTAATACTGCCAAAAACGTGTTTTCTCAACAGTTAATAACCTCACTCTTTAATTTTAAACGCACTTTTACTAATGTCATCTATGAGGATTATCAGTAACTAAAATTTCAAAATAGAATGTAATAGATGAAAAAACACAAATGTGTCGAGAGGGAGCTCTACTTTAATAGAATAAAGTGGATTATGTTATTTGTTGCCAAACGGCAACAGTATGCATCAGAGTGTTAAATATTTTCACAACTGGTTTTTTTATATGATAAACTTCGGTTTAGACTAGTTTTTTTATATGATAAACTTCGGCTGCTGTCATTCGCTATCATTCACCGTTAAACATCTGTTCACCTGGAGACCATGTGTGAATTATATATACATGATCTGTTTTCCATAATTTCAGATGACGTTTTTGACCACTTTCTCAACAAGGG
The DNA here is from genome assembly GCA_023701765.1 of Hylyphantes graminicola. Taxonomy (NCBI): domain Eukaryota; kingdom Metazoa; phylum Arthropoda; class Arachnida; order Araneae; family Linyphiidae; genus Hylyphantes; species Hylyphantes graminicola. Next base: position 6,459,425 of record CM043111.1, read on the forward strand.
TCAGCCATGCTCTTCGGTAAATTATTCTAACGGTAAGTATTAATAACTTCATTAAAACGGTAACATAACTATATTTAAACGGTACATTTAACGGTAAGCATTAATAACTACATTTAAAAATTAAAATACAGGTAATGCTCCGTTTAATGATGTATCTGCTTCAACCGGAATATTTTTTTATACTTTAAATTTTATAATTAGAAAAAATTAACTTGTTTCGTAGTCGATCCCTTACCCATATGATGCTTATAAAAAAATGGATAAACTACACTGCTCAAAAGAATTAGAGGAGCACATGAGGAGCACATAGCGTACTCTTGTTTACCCTTTCAGTTACTGCCTCTCATTTTTTTTATTATAGAAATCAAAAATTTATGAAATTGATTATGCATCCAGAAAGAAATGGTTAAAACAGGGAACAAATCTTAATTTCTTAACTCAAATTTAAGGGGGGGGGGGGGGATATTGGGATCATAACTTTTGAATAAATTATTGCACTAACTTTTTCAAAACGTTATTTGTTAAAAAAAAAAAGGCAAAATCCATTTTTAATCAACTATACGAATGCAAGCTTGAAGAATTTAGTGTCAATTTATTTCATAAAATTTTGTTGGGAGTGAATTTTATTTTATCATATTTTTCATATTTTCATTTAATAGAAACAAACATTATTTAATCCTTCAAAAGACATGATCCTTCCATCTAACGATAAATAAAAACGAGATGAATTTGGTGAGAAAAAAAATCGGAAGCTGATCATACCAAATGAAATCATTGGGGGTGAAAGGGTTTAAACCAAGCGTTCCCCTAATTGTTTTGAGCCAGTGTATATGGCAAGTTGCCGATTATACTAGGCTTCATCAATGAAAAAAGTTATGTATTCTTATAATATGCAACTTGAAATGAATGGCTACATTGAAAAAATTGGTACATTACTTTAATTGTGAATAGAATTAATAAGGCACTGAAAAACCAGATTTTGGCTTCACTTACATTGAAAAACATTGGTTTCTAAGGGAATATCACATGAACTCATTCATTCAACCCAACCTTCAAAGTAACGCGATATATTCAACTTTAATTATATAATTAAAGTTGAAGATCGAGTTGAGTTGAGAGTTGGGTTGAATGAATGAGAGCTCATGTGATATGCCCTTCGAAACCAATGTTTTTCCAATGTAAGTGAAACCAAAATCTGGTTTTCTCAGTTTAAACATTTCTGGTTTAACATTCCTTATCTATCTCTTTTTCAACCCTAACTTCGTTTTTGTTCTTATAGCTGAGGAGTGCGGTGTAAATCGGCAGCTGAAGACCAAGTTCCTTCCTCCCTCCGCTTCCCCCGTGGTCAACTGGACCGACGTGGTACCCTTACCCCCGGACAAGGGAAGGACCACGGCGTACCAGGCACAGGTACGGAAGTGCATTTCGTAAATGGACGACAGGAACAGCCACGCCTACGGTGACGTCACAGACACACCAACTGCTGTTTTATACATCTTCCATGAAAAAACACTACTCTCAGAAATGAATACTCAAAAGCGACGAAATTTTCCTTAATTTTGACGATGCCGTTTACTGGCAAATGCTCCGAGTTATTCTTTCCTCAAAGTGAGGAAATTTGATTCGTCATTTTTTTGAGGATTCGAATTTCGTCTAATCTAAAGAAATATTTCGTCATTTTTAAGCATTTGAGTACAACAATGAGATTCAGTTTCCTACAAATCTAGATACAGAATCGTCAAATCAAGATCGTTAAAGTGAGGATTCGCGTTTACTCAAAAGTCACGAGATAGTTTGATCAAATAATCCTCAAAATTATCGAAATGAGGCTTGAGGATTAATGAATCGTCAAAAATGAAAGTGTTATTTCTGAGAGTGTAGTCTGCTAATTTATCTAAACTGCAAAAGACCCCGCTAGGAGGTGCTTAGGTCACGTTTCCCAGATCGGCAGCCGAAAGTAACTTGGCCTAATCGTCCCATGCTATTATAGGTACGCAGCAATTCCAAAGTTTTTTTAATTAGTATCACCTAAAGCCTTGGTTTCCTCGGAGTCTCTCGCCAGAAAAATGCGACCGCTATTATACGTGGATGACGTCACTCTACCGTCCACCGCATCATCGGAACGTTACGTTGACACGAAACTGGAGACCTAGCGAACTCACTCAACTAACTCTGTTGTTGTTTTGGTTTTCGTCTTTGCATGCCAAAAATGGAAAATTTAGGTTCTTCGTGATTTCCCGCAAAATCAATTAGCATTTCCTCCTCGGCAAGCGTAAAACAACTCTCGCCTTCCGTCATTTCCTCAAATTTTGAGTTTTTGGCAAGCACACCACGCAACAGACAACAGCACAAAACGTTGTCATCAGGATTTCCCAAGCGCACTCAACAGCATCTCAATCTGGCGGTCGTGTTGAGTTGTCTGGCAACGCTCCCGATTAAACCACTCCAGCGTAATCAATGTCAGTAGTTTGTATGACGTCACTCACCGCACTTGTCCGACAGCCTAAATCTGTTGACGGACTCCGAGGAAACCGAGGCTTTAGAGAGCTACACAACCTCATAGGAGGGCCCAAAGCGCAGCTTCGGTTATTAAAAGACTGATCTCATCGGAACTTCAAGGAGGAGGTGCTTGAAGTACCGTTAAGGGGTCTAAGGAGTCTTAAAAATGTGCAAAGAAGGAACTACAAAGTATGGTTTGATCTGTCATGTAATTTTTAACTACTCAATATACAAGTATAATTTTTTCATATGTAACTCTATAAGATTTATTTATTATAAAACAAATTTTAAAATTTATGAAACTTTAGCCAAAACTAAAATAAATGATATTAAACATAAAGCTATTTTAACACATTGTGATTAGGCTTGCGCGGCAAATTTTGAGGTCAAAATTGAAAAAATGACCAAGAAAATGACTTTATATTGTACAAATATGTACAAACTAGGACTTATACCTAAATTCTCAGCTCAGTTTTAATTAGAAATTATTTAAAAATAAATTTAAAATCAAAATTTAAAAAAATTTATTAATTTTTTTAGAAAAAAGTTCTTAAAATAATTTCTAATTAAAATTGAGCTGAGAATTTAGGTATAAGTCCTAGTTTGTACATATTTGTACAATATAAAGTCATTTTCTTGGTCATTTTTTCAATTTTGACCTCAAAATTTGCCGCGCAAGCCTAATCACAATGTGTTAAAATAGCTTTATGTTTAATATAATTTATTTTAGTTTTGGCTAAAGTTTCATAAATTTTAAAATTTGTTTTATAATAAATAAATCTTGTAGAATTACATATAAATAAATTATACTTGTACATTGAGTAGTTAAAAAATTACATGACAGATCAAACTATACTTTGTAGTTCCTTCTTTGCACATTTTTAAGACTCCTTAGACCCCTTAAATGATAATTCAGCTATCATTAAACAGTACACCTTGTTACTTGACCTGGGTTTAATTTAAATTATGAGGTCCGTCGAAAAATTTTCTCATGCAGGAAATCCTTATGTGCTTACTTCAAACGGACGTTTGGAAAAAAAAGGAACGTGTTCTGTATGGGATAGAAAACAATTGCCGCAGCCTTAGTAACCCACAGTCCACCATAAGGATCCTCAAAGTGGAGATGAGTTACCTCGGCTAAAATACTACAATTAACGTTTAATCAGGAATAGTGGTAGGAACGTGGCTTGTTAATCGGCGCCACCTAGTTGTTGATGGCATTGAGGTTACGTGTGTGGTGAACCGCCACACAATGCTTGATTTTACTGCGGCTTCACTGTAGTCGTGTCAGTTCAAGTTTAGACGAACTACGTGGGGTCGAAGACAACATTTGACTTCACTGCACACGTGGCCGTTCTTCTCGTCCATTAGCGTCATGTTAATTACACTCTTAATACGAACGAGCGATTTTAACTCAGACTGATTGATTTTCACTCCTCCAGTCTGGAAAATGCACTTCTCCTTTTAGAGTGGATCCTTTGTGTGTTAAACCTCCGACAGGATCACTCCAAACGAAGGATTTTAACTCAGTCTGAGATAATATTCTCTCCTTTCCAGTGTCGAAAATGCACTTCTCCTGCTGAAGTGGAATTCACTCTTTTGTTTTAAGAGTGTACACTCTTAAAACAAAAGTTGGAGAAGTGCATTTTCGACCCCGTAAAGGCATGCATATTTCCTCAGACTGAGTTAAAATCACTCGTTTGGAGTGATCCTGTCGGAGGTTTAACACACAAAGGACCCACTCCAAAAGGAGAAGTACATTTTCCAGTCTGGAGGAGTGAAATCCACTCAGACTGAGTTAAATTAGGAGTGTTTGTTTTTAAAGTGTAGTGTTTATATACTTCATTACACATATATATATTTTGTTCTACTTTCTAGAGCTACCAAGGCAACTTCGGTACATCTCCATGGAGTACCCTGGGCCGCAATAAAGCGGACGACTCGGGCCCTTTTGGGGCGGCCAAGGGCCTAGGGCCCCAGCAAAGGACCGGGCCCCCGAACAACGGGCCCTTCCAAGGGTCGCTGACGTCGCTACGGGGCGAACAACACTTCCCGCAGGGGCTCGGGAGGCGGATTAGCCAGAACGGAGTGATACCTGGTGAGGGTGGATTTCATTATTTGCATGAAAAGTGTTTTGTTGTAGCATATTATATTATGTGATCCCGATTTGATATAATGTGAAGAGTACACGGGAAGAAGCGCTTGATTTAATAGGAGTCTTTCCGTAATTGTGTCTGCTTGGCGGACATTGGCGACAGGAAACCGGTTTTTCGTTTGGTTCTTCATTCATGTTACAAACGTGTTACTCGTGTCCACTGATCTCTGTCGTGAATCAGGGTAGCCGCGAAAGAAAAACAAAGCAAATAACCGGTTTCTTTATACCAGTTTAGGCGATTTCTCGCTATTATCGCCAAAGATGCCTATTGAGGAAAGCCTTCTACGAAATCAAGCAGTTTTTCCCCTGTACTTTTTATGCCGAATATTTGTTATAATGTCAAAATATATTCTGAACAGTACGTCTGTTTGTCCTTTAGCACGTTCTTTTAATAAGCGCTACAATTCTCTAAATGTGTCGACTGATGTGTCTGTCAATTTTACGGATTTCAACTCCGATTTGTTGTTTTTTTTCAGGTGGTTTCCCATTCCCTTTCTTCCTCAAGTCCAGCCCCAGTGGAGGGGGCGAGATACACTACGCGGCGGGCCTGGCCACCCTTCAAGACCCGGCGCCACAACAAGAAGCCGGCGGGGAGGACATTGAACTCGACAGTGAGTAGAATTTGTTTTTATAACTACGTAAAGTTGACTTTTACATCATAATTTTTTCATCAAGTGAAGCATTCCATTCACTGAACATCCAGCAATTGGAAGGAGGAGCCACTACATTCTTCTATCTATCTTGCTGCTATCTTCCATTCATCCTCTATTGTAAAAATAATGCTCCTTTCTGATGCAGGATTTTTTTTTTGAAATATCTGACCATTCCTCTAGTTAGCCTTGGGGCTGAGGAGCCCAGTCGGTTAGGCACTCGCCTAGCATGCGAAAGGTCGCCAAAATAACTGCCGACCTATAAACGGTCCGTGTAGCCAAAAATGTCCTACCAATAATACCCCGTGTGGAGGTAGTGCACGTTAAATGTCCTTCAAAGTCCCAACGCTGCGTACGATAGTCACCCTTAACGGTTGCGTTGGATGCCTATTCAGGTTTCGGCATATTATTTTTCACCGTTCGGCATGTTATTTTTCAGTGGAGTTAATTATTTTTAATTTGGTGATTATAGTACTGACACTGACACTAACACTGATTATAACAAATAGCAGACAAACCTTTGTGTCTTTGTGTCTGCTATATTAGGACCCTATATCATATTATTACTACCTTTGTGTCTGCTATATTAGGACCCTATATCACATTATTACTACCTTTGATGTCGGTAAAACATGATATGCGATCTGTTGTCACTTGTCTTTCAGACTTGTTCATGCATCGCACAAGCCTGACAGACCAGACTGGGACTGGCGGCGGGCAGACGGAGGAGAACCAAAACGTGAGAGTGTGCGCAAACGAGTACAGCAATAACTTCTTCATTGCTGAGTACAACGCAGGTATGTTGCCTACATTTTACCAGGATTCATTTGAAGATACAAGAATCCATAAATGGTACAATTGTAGTATTTTTTATTATTGGATTTAAGGAGGAATGGGCGCACTGGATCTCGGGTTTTTAAGAGGACACTCTTGGGAATTTCACATCTTGAAAATCATTATGTTATTCCTATGGAGAATATTCGCAAGTCAATTACCGCCACAAATTTAATTAAAGGTTGCTAGTTTCTTGTATCATTGTAAAGAACAAAAGGAACTAAAAGGATAAAACTGATATGTTTTAGTAGTTTTAATATTATTTTTTTTAATTAGAACTTAATGCTCACTCCATTTGAATGCTCACTCCATTTGTTACTAACTTCAAAAAATTATTAAAAATACTAAATATGTGATTTTCACAAAACAAATTAGTTTTATCCTTTTAGTTCCTTTCGTTCTTTACGATGATACATTGAACTAGCAACCTTTTATTAAATTTGTGGCGGTAATTAACTTGCAAACGTTTTCCATAGGAATAACATTACGATTTTCAAGATGTTTAATTCCAAAGAGAGTCCTCTTAAATCCAAGTGCATCAGTGTTAATCCAATGCAGAAAAAAATATTTTCTCTGCCACATTTTTCAGGCTGTATTGAATAATTTAGAGATACTTCAGTGTGGAGACCCGCTTCCATTCTCCCTTTAATATTAGGCAATGGAAAAATCTAATTATTTTTATTACTAAAACATCTAATTTTTTGTCCTGTAGGACGTGCTCAAACCACCCTCCGCAATAAGAGTTCGAGACCCCAAAGTTCGTACAGCAATGATGGCAACGGAACTGTGCCGTCGAGGAATAACCCGGCGAAGCAAAAGAGGAAAGAAGGGGAAACCAACGAGACGACGACGCCAAACGGTAAGGTTATATATATTTTAAATTGTCAATTTTTATTATTTTAATTAGAATACTAGTATCCACATTTTGACTGACACCTTAGCAAAAATACACTCTCGCTATACATTCGAAAATTAGATTCTGATTACATACTTGATTCGTATATCAATCTTGCTGCCGGATCCTTAGACTATGACCGAAAATGTCCGCTCGGTCGAGCATTCATCGATATGACGTTTAGTTTAAGGAACCAATTATGTAACAAGAAAGTCGATAAATATACGATGAATATTGGCGATAATGGACTTGAATATTTTATTCGTTTCTCGCCAATCTGTCTGTTGTACCCAGGGGGGCGTCCATAAATTGTGTGATGAGCTTAGGAGAGGAAAGGGGGCCAAACCGAACAACACCAAATCTCAAGTAGAATGTCTCGTCAATTGCCACGTTATTTTTAAATATATAACTATTTAAAATATCAATAGCTAGATGATACAGGGTGTCTGTAAATGAATTTCCGAGTTTTAATAGTACAGGGTGGTTATAAAATAACGCTCCCTATTCGGAGTGGTCTGTAGCTTGAATGAATAATCCAAATGCATCACAAATTGAGACACTTACTAATCAAGAAGGGGGGGGGGGAGAATGGAATCATAAAAAAACAAACTCGTCTATTGACCAGGGTTCTAAATTACGAGGCGTAATTGGATGTGTTGGCCGTAATTAGCCATAATTGGCTACTCTTAGTAATTATAACCTTGGTCAAGAGACGAGTTTCTGTGTTATAATTCCGTTCTTTTCCGTAATAAAGAAACTCGTCCCTCGACCAATGTTCTAAATTATGAGCCGTAATTAGCTGTGTTGGCAGTAATTGGCTATAATTGACGACTCCTTATAATTTAGATTCTGGTCAAGAGACAAGTTTTTTTTTTTATGAGTATTTTTTAGGATTCTGTCTTTTTTTATGATACCATTCTTTTTCCCCCTTCTTGATTAGTAGGTGTCTCAATTTTTGATGCATTTGGATTATTCATTCAAGCTACAGAGCACTCCGAATAGCGAGAGTTGTTTTATAACCACCCTGTATATTACAAGAGTTTATTTTATACTAAATATAGAGAGATATAGCAAATCCTACATGAAATTGAAGGAAAACTAACCTAGTTTCTTCTGTAAGTGCTCAATGTGCGTGCCTTTAAGGATACGACACACATCCAAACGGAAATGCAATTCTTCCCATACTGTCTGCAGCAAATCCGGCCTACCCTATCTCTAGTGCGACGTTATAGTCTAAGAGCTAGCAACGTTTTTGAGAGAGAATTTCAGGTGGGCCAGTTTTAAGATATGCTATCTCTCTCACTCTCCCGGACATCTTACGGGCTATCTGGCTGGCGGTAGTGGTTGCGTTCATCGGTGCGCATCCTACTAATACAAGTAAAAAATTGATTTTTCAAATAATTTTAGGACATTTTATTTTTTTATTGTTATTTTTAGTGAACTTTTTGCAACATAAATAAATTATTGCCAGACATTTTTATTGTTGTTTAAGCTGTGCCAGACGCTAATTTTGATTTTGAAAGCTCAAGTGTTGCCCAAATTACCAGCTCAGGTGTGAATTCACCGATCATTGTAATTACGTCATCGTCATTCATTGCGCAATACCATGTGGCAAAACTTGTAATGAGCTGATAATTTGGGCAACACTTGAGCTTTTAAAATCAAAATTAGCGTCTGGCACAGGTTAAACAACAATAAAAATGTCTGGCAATAATTTATTTATGTTGCAAAAAGTTCACTAAAAATAATAATAAAAAAATGAAACGTCCTAAAATGATTTGAAAAATCAATTTTTTACTTGTATTAGTAGGATGCGCACTGAGGAACGCAACCTCTACCGCCAGCCAGATAGCCCGTATGATGTCCGGGAGAGTGAGAGAGATAGCATATCCTAAAACTGGCCCACCTGAAATGCTTGTTTTTTCGACGTTGCTAGCTCTCGTACTATTAATTCAACCAAACATTCTATCTACTATCCGCGTTTCAACATGTAATAAGCGTTTTCTTGCATAAAGTACGAAAATCTTTTAATTCGTACGCACAAGGAAATTCAGGAAGAAGTGAAATGTCCAGTATATTGCTAGAGTAAATCCGGCGAATTCGTATCATTCAACTTCGAAAATAGCACGAAGCACGTTGACTTGATGTCCATTGGGAAAATTCTCGGGTTGGTTTTAAGTTTTATGTGCTCTTAACAGATGGCAGCACAAAAAATTAGGTAGGATAACACTTTCTGTACTCTTGTTATCTCTTTCAGTTCCAAATTTTATTTTTTTATTTTGATAATCTAAAATTTGTGAAATGGATTCACTATGCTTCTAGAATGAAATGGTCAAAAACAAGAGGAAATCTTAAATTTTTAAACTAAATTTTAAGAGGAAAAAATTGGAATTATAAATTTTAACGATAATTTTTTCAAAATTTTTATTTCTTAAAAATGTTCAATTCAATTTTTAAACATCTAAAAACGCAAGCGTGAAGAATTTAAGGTCAATTTATTTCCAAAAAAATTCTGGGAATAATTTTTATTTTACCATGTTTTTCATAATTTCATTTAATTAAAACAAACATTATTTGATTCTTCCAAAGACATGATTCATCCATCTAACGATAAATAAGTGTGATCTCAACTTAGTGAGGGAAAAATACGCAAACTGGTGATTCCAAATGGAATCATTGAATAATTGGTGGTGAAAGAGTTTAAAGCATTATTTCCTCTAATTCTTTTGATCAGTGTAAAAGAACCCAATAATCATATTAACGAAAGCAAAAGCCTTTCACTCTTATTTTCTATCTTTGCAAATACCAATTAGAGTCTTTGTTGGAATTTTTTTTTTATCCCCAGTTGTTTTGTTATTCGGATTCTACGGTTCGCTGGCCAAAACGCGTTCCTCCGAAGATGTGTGATAACATGGTGCGTCCAAAAAGAAATTCTTTCAATTATTTGCCGGTGAAAAAACTCGTTCTTTTATAATCGTAATGAAACGTGAAGAAGGGTTGAAGTCAAGTTACAAATCTTGTCGTCATTTCGTTTGTATTTGTGTGTGATGGTGAGGTTTGGAAGGGAATTGCAATTATTAAACAAGTTTTTAACAGAATCTTTCACTTAGCCGGCTTCCAAACAACAATTGCGTTCAACAGGAAAAAAGGCGCCAACCACAGCATTAATTTTAAAGTGAACATTTACACGCTAAATTTGAATAGTTTATTTATTTCCTTTCGAAAGTTCAATAATTATTCTAATCGTTTGCAAAATTAGTTTCTATTCAAAGAATAAATAGATAATATTCCAAGAATAAATACATTTATTCCGAGAGTAAAATATATAACATTCCAAGAATAAATATATAATATCCCAAAAATACATATATAATATTCCGAGAGTAAAATATATAATATTCCAAAAATAAATATATAATGTCCCAAAAATAATTATCTAATGTTCTAAGAATAAATATATGCTATTCCAATCTTTTAAATAAAAGCAAAATACTTTATATCAACATACAATCACAGAACCTCTTTGCAAAGTATATTTCACATGTTTCAAACTGGACTATGTTTTCAAACTGATCTATGTCGCAAAAAAAAAGTTTTTAATTTATTATTTAAAAGAAATAAAGTTTTGAGAGTAATTGTGGAAAATGGCACTGGGGATTTAATTCTAATAAAAAATTTTTTATTCTTTTTAAAGAGCATTACATTTTTTAACACATCGCACTTTCCCGTAGCATTTCTAATTGTGGCTATGAAGGTGACTGACTGACTGACAGATGGACGGACTAAACGATTAAAAAAATCTTCCACTTTTTACATTATAAACGTAGTGTGGAAGCTAAAAATTTATAATACGATTTATTTATATATGTGATAAGTAAAATACTAAAAGAATGAGG